>JAZKJV010001727.1:0-5000 GCA_037367405.1 Ottelia alismoides
TGGCTTCCCACTTGGGGCGGGGTGAGGAAGGGGAAGGTCGGTGCTAGGACCCGGGGGGGGGGGGGGGGGGGGGTTCGAGCAGGGGGAGGACCGATGGAGGGAAAGGTCGGTGCCGGGACAAGGGTGTCGGGCTTCGAAGCAAGGGAGGGACGGGCTTCGGCGCCGTAGTGGATGATCGGCAGGAGGAGCTTCCAGCAGGGGATTAGCGGCGAGATGGGGAGGATTGACGACGACCTGCTAGGGCTTCGAGCAGGAGAGGATCCGTGACGGCCGGCTTCGACCAGGGGAGAGAGGATGGCATGTTTTGTAAATAAGAATGACCTTTAGGGACAGATTTGTCTTTTTTAACGAAAACCATCAAATATAACGGGCGCCCCAAACGTAATATAACAGAGGGTTATGTTATGTTAAGGCTCGCAACTTCGCCAGTAAGTATTATTGCTTTGCAACCGAACTTTTAGGTTGTTAGAAAAGCTCGGACTCAATGAGTTTAACTTGGGTTCAACTTGATAAGAGCTCATAAGCTTGGCTATGATTCCGAGCTTGAGTTGTATATGTGACTTGTTAGGGTTATCAAGTCGAGGTCGAGTTGGGTCATGTTCAACTCGCTAACTCGGTTTAATTTTCCATTATGTATAGGCATACATGATTGACCTACTTCCACTCTGATTGAGATCCCCACCCTTACCATGCTCAAAAATCACATTCCCACTTCGTTTTGCTGGAAACCTCTCTCAATACAAGCATGTTCTCGACCTCTGAGTTGCGCCAATTGACCTCCGGGCTGTGCCGTGCTGATTGGAGGGGTGTTGTGTTGCTTCGACCTCCGAGCTTTTACGGTGCAAACCACCCGTTACAAACATTCCCCCATCTCGAGTTCTCTTGCTAAAGTTGCATATCTTCTCTGGCAGTTGTATGTTGTGAGAATATGTTCAGAACTCATGATTCTCTCTCTAGCAAGATGCTTTTGATGTGGTCTTATTTCGTTGTTGTTACTACTAGTTTAGAGGCTCTTCAAGTATAGTTTAATATTTGTATGTTGAATGCATAGTTGGTATTTTTATAGGCACATGATTACTAAGATGAATGCTCCCATTATTTCCCATTTTTGTTTAATGATATTGCTCCTCTCATTTCCCACTTTGAATGTTCTAGGATGGTATCCCAATTATATTACTCCTAACATTGCTTTATTATTTCCCATTTTTATTCAATGATGTTGGTCCTATCAATGAATAAATACTATATGCATTGTCAAAAAAACTCAAACATAATTATTATTATTATTATTATTATTAATGAGATTACCAATGAGCTTCGAAAAAAATTCAGAAACATGGAATATAAAATCAACCTACTATATAAGGCTCGTTAAGAAGGTCGTGAGCCAACTTGAACTCAACGAGATTGAGCTTGAGCCAGCATTCCAGTGCTCAAACCTCACTGAGTCTGAGTTTGAGTTGGTGTGACTTGTCTCGTTGAACTTGATAGAAACACCTACTGAGCCCGCATGCACTTGGTATCGAAGTTTTGTTTAAGACTTCCAAGTTTAAAATTGGGTCCATTTAAATTTTGGAAGAGCCAAAGAGGACCAGCAACTTTGGAGCTAGTGCTGATATACCATTTGCATTCGGAACTATACTTTTACACCGTGGCATGCAAAATTGCCATTGAGATCCGAGATTTGGGGAACTTTGCAAGTGAACATGTAATTTTTAACGGTCTTTGAATTGATGTAATCAACCTATTTTAGATGGAGGGCATAGGAGTTTTTATTTCTGACGAAATTTAAATGACATATTAGAGAGATATAGTGATGAAAATGCATGATGTTATTTTTTAAAAAAAATGTCAAAAATGGTGCGGGAGTAGGAGTTGGCTACCCCCCCCATGCATGCAACGCATGCACACACACACAGGCAGCATGCATGCATTCATCCAAATGCATCTCCATTTTCATTTTTTCCATTTTTTGAAAAATGCTTCCATGGATTTTCATAACTATATTCCTTTAATGTCATTCAAATTTCGTCAGAAACAAACCTTATGCTCCATCCAGAACATATAATTTAACGATCTTATATTACAGTAATTTACCTGATATGGATGGAGGGCATATGAGTCTTTTTGTGACGAAATTTGAAAAGCATATTAAAGGGATATATTTATGAAAATTCGTGGAAGTATAAACAAATAAAAAAGTGGAAAGAAAGAAAATGGAATAGGTAAGTTACATGCTCCATGGAGTAGGATCTCTTTCATACACAAATGGAATAGGTAAGTTACTAAACTGGGGTTGGCCCCTGGGAGTAGCCAACTTGGCTACTCCCACCCCTATTTTTCTCTCATTTTTTATTTCTTTGGAAAATAAAAATTTGTATATTCATCACTATATCCCTCTAACATTCTATTAAAATTTCGTCAAAAATAGAGACTCCTAGGCCCTTCATCCAGACGTCATTTTTTTTAACAGTTGCAGGATTTTTTAAATGACCCTGTTTGGATAGAGGCTGTAGGAGTCTCTGTTTCTAACGAAATTTTAATATAATGTTAGAGGGATTTAATGATGAATTTACAAATTTTTATTTTCCAAAGAAATAGAAAAAGAGGGAAAATAGGGGTGGACGTAGCCAAGTTGGCTACTCCCAGGGGGCAGCCCCATGTTACCCTACACACACACGCACACGCACTATTTCCAATTATAGTTTCCCATATTCCTATAATTTAGGAAAGGCAACTAATTTTCATTCTCCACTCTCTCTCCGTCTCTTTATTTCTATGTTACAAATCCCTAACTCGAGGCTCCTCTTCCGCCGCCACCCATTCCCCTTTCCCCCATCATGCGCCACCATTTTCTTTCTCGTAGAGTTCTTCACGGCGGAGCGGAAGCTCAATGATGAGAAACCTCCCGCAACGTCCTCCACTTCCCCAATCATGAAAGAAGCTTGTGAGACGGGCGTGAATCAGACGTCGGAATGGAGGAGGGATAACAGTCGATGGTGTCGGGTCTGCCATAAAAGAAGCTCGTGAAGCAGCTTGATATCGATGAGCTTCTCGAGCATAAGGTGGATGTTATTGCGTCCTCTCGTCATCAAATTTTCCGTCACCTCTGTCACCATATGAATGCTCTGGATCGTGAACTATTCGGATATTGTGATCGACATGAATATGGGATGTTTTGATATCTATGTCTTTTATCTTTTATTATTCCATAGGAAGGAATGGCAAATGCCAAGGAATCTCCAACTATGCTGAGGTGCCTCTCGCCCGCCTGCTATGATCTTATCTACATTGGGGATCCAGGGAGGAAGATTGGAAGCTTGCTCAATAACAAGTGCTAATTTGGGATGTTAATATGGAAATGGTCTCGCCGTTTTGAAAAAATCCATGAAAAATTAGTGCCAAAAAGATCGTGTGGTTTTCTCATATTGACCACTAAGTTATAATTTGAGTGGAGGTACTTGGATTGTGATTTTTCATTTTTCATTTTTGCTTTTTTTATCTCCAATTGTATCTGAACACTTCTTTTATGAACCATGGAGGCCAAGGTGGAGGATCACGCGTGGGGCAAGGCATGGATTTAAATTGTGGTCTAATTATTTTACAAATATGTGTTTAATATTTACAATTTGATTCACTTTTTTACAAATCTCATTTTTTGTTTTTTTGTACAAGGATCATTTAGCGGCGGAGGCGGCTGCGCGAGGCGTGGGAGACGAGGTACCGATTTACATTGTGGTCTAATTATTTTACAAATATGTGTTTAATATTTACAATTTGATTCACTTTTTTTACAAATCTCATTTTTTATTTTCTTATTTTGCAGAGCTCTGTGTGAATTTTACAAAGGCATGATATACTGTTACAAAGACTCACGGAATTTTTACACAACGAACACAAATTTACAAAATAGACTGAAGTTTACAAAGAAGAAATTACTCTTACAAAACTCGCTGGAGTACAAAATTAATGTACCCATTTACAAAATAGATATAATTATTTAAAAAATATAGTAATGAGATTACAAAGAGGAAAATATATTTTACAAAATCTCATTGTATTTTACAAAGCTGTGGTTGATTCCAGAATGTTTGGAATAAAATTAGTAATTAGTCAATAAATGCATTAGTGAAAATACCAAATCGAGAACAAGCTTAGAATGGCAATTTGAAACCAATAAATGAATCTCGAATTTATTTAAATTGAGAAGACGAAAATACCCTTTTGGATGAGCTTTTTGATGCAACCGTCAGATTGAGATCTGACGAATCTGAGTGATGGCTCACCACAATATTGTTGAGACCCCACCTCATTTGAAAGGGTCCCTATATATATATATATATATATATATATATATATATATAGAGAGAGAGAGAGAGAGAGAGAGAAGGGATCCTACTCCATGGAGTAGGTAACTTACCTACTCCATTTTCTTCTTTTTCAAAAATTTTTAATTTTTTTTGAAAAATGCTTTCATGGATTTTCATAACTATATCCCTCTAATATATCATTCAAATTTCGTTAGAAACAGAGACTCCTACGGCCTCCATCCAGACAATTATTTTTTTAATGGTCACAAATTTACTGTATTTTTCATGTTCTCGATGGAGGCCGTAGGTGTCTCTATTTCTGACGAAATTTGAATGACGTATTAGAGGGATATAATTATGCAAATCCATGGAAGCATTTTTCAAAAAAATTAAAAAAAGTTTGAAAAAAAAGTGGAGTAGGTAAGTTACCTACTCCATGGAGTAGGATCCCCTTCCTCATATATATATATATATATATATATATATATATATATATATATATATATATAGAGAGAGAGAGAGAGAGAGAGAGAGAGAGAAAAGGGAGCCTAAGCCCCGGGTGTAGGTAACTACCTACACCCGACCTTTTTTTGCATGATTTTTTATTTTTTTTGAAATGAAATCTTGGGGGAATTAGATCACTATGTACCACCATGGTGTCATTCAAAATTCAACTTAATTCGATACTCC